>JAAEAF010000085.1:0-11741 GCA_011037195.1 Triatoma infestans
CCATGTAGAAATTTATCTTATGGCGGAACTATGTAATTATTCTCAAAATCAGTAACGGCTAAAAAATACTGAATGTTGGTGTTTATAAATAGGCAGAACAATTTGCTTAGTTAAATAGTAGCATTTGATCAGTATCAATGTCAATAGTACTGTAACATTTTTTTGTAGATAAATGAACTTTGTAAGTTGAAACAGATCACGAACTAATTATGGCATGTTTTTTTTATGATTTATGGCCGCTGATATATTTCTTTTTTTACTCCTCTTTATCATTACTAGTTAAATTAGAAAATAATATTATTGCGATGGTCAACATGGAGTCATAATTTTAGCATCACTAGATAAATTAATCCTTCCATCAAAAAATGGCACTAAATTCTTTCATCAAAAAGAGTTATCCAGAATTCGAAATGTCTTGCAGAAAATATTCAGTTCTCTTCCACTTTTGTGGATTGTCAGATTGAATGATGTGGTAATTGTAGAACAACTGAGAGTGTGTTTTGGCAAACAGCATATAAGTGGGTGGTGTGGCTAAAAAGAAAACCGTGTAAATGAGAAATGCTAAGCATCGCCTTCTAGACTTAATGCAAGACCTTAAGATGTCAGTCAACTTTGATTTTAGGCACATGAATCAGCTTGAAAAGCTGACAGTCTTATAAAGGTTTCGAATTTTAATAAAAGCTTCTGAATTCCCATTCTAATTGACATCTATTTTTTTTTTATAAATTATATTTTTCGATAATTATTTATATAATTGTTTAATTAATTTTTCTATACGAGTATATAGGTGGGTAACTCAAAAAACCAAATTTTATCCTTCAGAAATTTTTATTTTTTTCTTACAATGCACACAACGTTTCGGCGTTCTTTTTACGCCATTCTCAAGACTGATAATATCATTATACTGTAAAAGATAACAATTAATTTTATAATTAACATTTTATGACTTTTTTTTTTTACATATAACACTGAATTATTTAAAAACACTTTTTTTCTTTACATGTTTTATAATATTATTGTCCAAAAAACAGTATTACATAGCAACAACCTGATATAAACCATAAGTCCCATCATTGCTTACAATAAGCAATGATAACAATAACAATAAACATATTTTGGATGGGATTTATAACTAACTAATGAAAATAATTAATGAATTTTATGCTTGTTACGTTGATGACTCAATACTTATACTCGAACATGACATTGACATAGATACACTCTTATACTATTTAAACAACCGCCAACCCAATATAAAATTCACACATGATTTACAGAAAACCCACTTCTACCGACACCATAATACCTTCCAGTTCCCATCATCCCACTCAACACAAACTAGCAGCCCTCAGACACCTAACTAACAGGCTAGAAACTATACCACTCACAGCGACCAATTACAAACAAGAACTCCACCATACAAGAACATATGCACCATAGCCACAAAAAAACGCATAACCTTATAACCTTCCCACATATATACAACCAACAAGTGTGAGTCAACAAACCCAATATACAAGCTGAAAATAATTAAGATTAATACTACACTGGCTTAAATCAGGTTGTTGGCTGAAGGCTAAAAAACTGTTTTTTTTTATCTACCTAGCTATATAATAAAAAAATAAATTAATTCATTATATATAATTAGCCTATAACATACAATAAATATTTCAACTATAATATCCATATTTTTTTATTTTTTTTTTGCGCATCGACTACGATGGTCATTAGCGCTTCTAACTGTTTATTTCTTTCTAATGCCTAGGCCACTCGAGCTGGGATGACACATGCTAACCATGTGGCTTCCACACACGCACACAGTGTCTTGCTCAGCAAGGCAGGGAGGAACCACAGGCTTTCGAGGATCTTACCCACACATCCCCTCTTTCTGCCATCACTCCATATTTTATTGAAATGAAAATTACGCTTCTTAGCTTATTATTATTAGTTTTCTCTTATTTATTTATCAATATTTTCTATGTTACTCATTATATAAGGAAGTATTAAGATCATAACAAATTTTCGATATAGATTATTCACCAGAATAACACGTTTTGAGGGCCCTTGAGTCCACAAAAATTGGACTAATCCAACACTAACCTATTCACCTATGCTGATGATACAGCAATCTTATCACCTCATACCGATCTCGTTCTTTCCAGGCGCTCCTTGCAAATCCACCTTCACTCCTTGAATCCTGGTTACAAAATGGAGAATATAAATCAACCTTAATAAATCCTAGTACATAGTTTTCACATTAAATTAATAAGTACTCCCTCCCATCTACCTGTCAATACTCCTATTTCTCGTTATCTTGGACTGTTCGGGATAAAGACGGTTTGGAGTTCCATCGTAGTAGTCTCCCGATGGGTAGCTCAGAGAAAAGATTGGTGCTATGATAAAACAGATATATTTCCACTATAACTTCACTTTAACAAATGACAAATTGATGATGATGATGATGATGGTACGTTTAATTTGTTAAGTTTTACAAATAATAGAACATACATAGAGTTGCTGGCGGTGGAGATCGTACTCGTACGAAAACTACAGTGATACTAACTAACTTACATGACAACAGTACAGGGTAGCACAGGTCAAAGTTTGTTCGAAATTCTGATACAAAATGCTGGTGTGAACGAGTGTGTGTGTGTCTGTATGTACATATGTGCGTGTGTGTTTGTTTGCTACACAAATTCTTCTTTTCAACCTTTAATTTTACGGTGAATATTAAAATTTACAACTTACTGCTTTAATATTATTAAAAATATATCACTTGTACGTACCATGGACTATACTTAGACAAGCAGCTCACATGGAATTCCTCATTCGAGACATAAACGAATCACACCCTTAACCAACGCTTCAGACTTCTGGCTACAGTTCTTGACAAACCCTCTAAACTAACACTTCTAATAGACAACTTTATATATCATTGCTCCCTCCAATTTGGACATACGGACTAGAACTGTGTACGACAATAACTAAGCGTTCCAACCTCAATAGAATTCAAACCCTACTGTCAAAAATCCTCCGTCGCATTGTCGACGCCCCTTTTTTACGTCTCCAAACGCACCATTCACAACTACCTGAAAATCCCGTTTGTCAACGACCTCGGAAAATCCCGATACAACAAATTCCACAGACACAAACCCTCCATCCAAATCCCCTTGTCCAAGCCCTCTATTCAAACTCATTCCCAGGTAAAGAAGGCTAAAGCGGCGTTGACATCTGCTGGATATCTAATGTCAGTTATGACTGACATAACTGCAATTCATGACATTGCATGATACAGTTTTTCTTATATCATATTTTCTTGCTGCATTTATATATATATATATATATCATGCAGTTGTATATATTCAATTAATAAATAAAATTAAAAAAAGTGTGTGTGATACATGTAATGATATATCAAAGTCATAGCAATGTCAAAGTGGTATCAAAGTCATAGCAATGTCAAAGTGGTTCCAGCCAGCTGCTATCTTCACAAAGGATAGCAGGAATAAAGGATAATTTATAACTAGTGGCCTAGCCGGCCGCTGTCTTCAAGACAAGGCCGCGGCCAAACAAACGAAACCCTTTTCAATACAAGGGTCAATACTTTACATCAAAGCAAGCACCGATAAAGCTGGCCACTGACCTAAATCACTGGTCACCGAACTAACCAAGGTCGCACAAGGTCGCACACTAGGAGAGATGTCTTGGTGTGAGTGTTGCTGACACTAATATAAACTTTGCCCCATTGCAAGAGGGGATTATTATTATATACGAGCACGTCAGTAGATCATTATTATTATACACGAGTACATCGTTATACAAGCAGCAGTTCCGCGTCCCTATACAGGTTTTACTTATACTTATTTTCATAATTGTGCATCTTAGTTTATTTATTTTAATCATGTTAAATTATTTGTTATTTTAACTTTAAATTATCTACGTATTTCATGTTAATAATTACCATTTCTCACATTTAAATTACTGTAAAAATATAGTCTATTTTTTAATTTCAGTGTTAGTAAATCGAGCTCTAACTTCCAAAAATCTCTAAACTAACTTCCGCCCTCTTCAAGACATCTACATATCTCAGGAATCACGACAATTGATTCCACTACATACATAACTCAAAGATGAAAAACTCAGAAAGTTCAACTTGATATTTAGGTTAAATGCCGTCAGGAAAACCTTTTTCTTTTTTCCTACTCCAACTCTGAAGGGAGTGTTCCCATTTTCTTTTGGGCAGTCCAATATCTGTTTGATTTTTGTTTCCAGTGTGAGACACCTTCGTCATGCAATCCGGCACAAGTCATTAGGTGGGAGATGGTTTAATTTCTATTCAGTGGAGGCGGGCTTGCCCGTAGTCGTGCCCAGTGGCCAGTCGGAAGTTCGCCGTGAAGTCACTGTGTGGAAGGTCATGGGGAATTGGCTCTTGTAATAATTTCTCCCATCTTCTTCCTGTAGCTTTAATTTTGGCCAGCCGATTTCTACCTTTTTCTTTCATTTTGATTATTTATTTCTCTAATCACCTTGTGAAATATTGCTAGGCCTTCAGACTGGGGAAGCTGGCAACCTTCTTTCGCTAGACTGTCTACTTGCTCGTTGCCCAGAATATCGCAGTGGCTAGGCACCCATTGGAGAACAACCCTCTATCCTTCTAATATTAACTGGTTTAATACTTTTCTAGTAGTGTTAACTAAACCACATGCATCCAAACTATTAGAGGCCAGGGCGAGTATGGCGGCTTGGGAGTCCACGAAGAACAAGACTTGACAGGAAAACTGACAATAAGTTTTAATCAAAACCGATCAACTTTCGAATACAATTTTACTAAATGAATTTCTCAGTGTTTGGCGATTTTTTTTTCTTTTTTTTTTTGGAAATGGCTCCAACCACTTTTTTTCAAACTTTGTATATCTACGTATACAATATATAGAACATTGAACATTTTATTTGAAACTTTTATTCTGGGAAAATTCATTTAAGAGGGGTTTGGATTGGTTTTCCTCTAAAGGCCATTTCAGTTTATTATTATACTATTCTATCAACGATACTCATATAACATTCATTAAAAAAATAAATGTGATACCAAAATTGCCGAATTTGAAGAAAATTGGTACACCAGAAATGCCACATTAATGAACAGTTTTTTCAGCGTTTTGCGGGTTTCTCCAATAAAGATGCCAGCGGGTTTCATTAAACTTTATATATACTAACTCGACTTGTTCCTTTTGTTTTCAAACAGTTTACCTGAGAAAATTTATTTTTAAAGTGGTTCTGGGTGATGAAAGGTCAAAAAAATTTAAGACTACTAAACATTTGTAAAAATTCTAAGTTTGCCAATTTTAACCGTCTAAATTACAATAAGAGAAGTCGTGTGAGTGTTTCAGTCAGGATTTTTTTTTTTTTTTTTAATTTTAGAGATGAAATCAATTCTGTAAATCAAAAATCAGCAACATTCAAGTATGATCCAGTTAATATCGTCACGAATCTAGTAGTTAATCTTATCTTCCGTGAAAAAAACTCAGTACAAATAAATCATATTTTTGACACTTGATTTGTTGTAACATGGATAATGGAAGATTGATTTGTGATTAGAATAATATTGATAGATTTCAATAACATTTTCTCCGCCATCAATTTTAATCACATATTTTTTTTTTTTTTTTTTGTCATTGTATTATTTCACTTTTAAAATAATTTCATTATTTCTAACAGAAAAGCACAATTTCACAGTAATTTTCAAAAATATAAAAGTTGATTTCAGTTTTTACTTTGGTTAAAAAAAAATCTGTTGCGCGTATGTGTGCTGTTGAATTGTAGAACAGGAAACAGACATTAAAACTGTACAACATGCTCATGTGTGTCACTGTATGACAAATTACAAGCGAAGTTGAAAATATTCACATCCCTAAGGTAAAAAAAAAAAAAAAAAAAAAAAAAATTACATTTACAGATGCAAATGTGCAACATTTGGTCCATAAATAGAGCGGAAATTAAATAGAATGTCGAACTAAAATTACAATTATAATTTAATACAAATTTCATTACTATAAGATAATGAATTATATTTCATATTAAATACTTATTTATTCTAATTATATTTAACATAATTATTATAGAAACTAATTTTAATATTAATTCATGAGAGAATTAATTATTGAAATTACACATTTGGACTTAATTGAAAACATTCCAAAATTTTAAAAATTGAAAGCAAATTTTTTAAATTAATAAATTTATGTATTTTATTAAAATTTTACTACCTATAAATCTACAAAAAATCTGGTGTGAAACACTCACACAACTTTCTCTTACTCCAGTTCTCAAAATGATAATTGACAAATTTTATAGTTTATGTAACAAATTTAATCAAATTCGTCGAAAACTGAAAAAAACTGTTCAGTAAAAGCGCACTTCCGGTTTACTAATTTTCTTGAAACTCGAAATTTCAGCCATCTATTTATTTCTAACTAATTATGGTTGGATGATAGAATTGTATAATCAACTAGGATAGCACTTTGATGAAAATCTAACCCCACCCCTCCCCTAAAAATATCCCTTAAAAAAATTTTCCCAGATAAATGTTTTAGATAAAAGTTGTAGATCTTTGCATGTTTAGTTTATATAGGAAGTTCCAAAAAAAATCGTCGGAGCCATTTTTGAGAAAATTGCGAAAAAGTGAATAAATCATTTAGTAAAGTGGTAAAGTAAACGCACTTCCGGTTATCCGATTTTTTTCAAACTCGGAATTTCAACAACATATTTAATTCTAATTAACATTATTTAGATGGCAGAATTGTCTAATAAACTGAAATAGCACTTTAGATGGAAACGTAACCCCACCTCTCCCCCAAAAGTGCCCTTCAATTCATTTTCCCGGAGAAATGTTTCTAATAAAAGTTGTAGCTCTTTGTATGTGTGGTTGATGTTCCAAGTTTAAAGAAAATCGTCGGGGCCATTTTTGAGAAAATCGCAAAAAGGTAAAAAATCCAAGTAGTAAAGTGGTACTTCCGGTTGAGGAATTTTACAGATAACGTACTGTCAGATCCCATGGTGATAACTAAACGGAATATCAATCAACTTTCTACGATTTTTCGTTTTTGAGCTATGCTGTTCACATACATACACACACACACACAGACCATTTGCTAAAAACCACTTTTTTGGACTCGGGGGACCTCAAAACGGATATTTCCGGTGAAAACTCGATATCGAAAATTTGACACGATTACAATACTTCCTCTTTACTAGGAGTAAGAGAAAGTAAAAATTAATAAATACATCAAATAAATAAAATTGACCACAGCCGTTAGGCTACAAATGAGGGCGAACAGTCTTATTTCTGTTAACGAATGAATATATTTCAGTCATTTTTATCTCGGCTTGCCTTAAGTCAGTGTAATATCAGAACAATCTATACAGTAATTTACTGGTCCTAATTTTTTTTATGGCGCTTTAACATCTGTGGTCATTAGCGCCCTTCTCAGTGCACTGCCGGCCTCAGGACAGTGTTCTCTCGCTACAGACAACATTGTCTATCACTGAACAGTGAGCTGTAGAGGCTTATAGGAAGAAAAAATCTAAGGGTAGCACTGAACTTGAACCCGGGACCTTCGCGTGGGAGTCCAACGCGCTAACCACTTAGCTAATCCCTCCCCTTACACTCGTCCTAATGTCAGCGTTTTCATATCATAATTCCAAATTGTAACTTCGGCAAATCCTTAAAATGGAGTTTTATTGTTATATTGACCATTAGATCTATGAAAAATCGCAACAACTTATTTTACTATAGGTATACTTTGATCAAGTTTTAATGGCATGTTCCATTGTACTTCCTGTGGACTGTTTTCTCTGCTCTATTTCTTCTTCAAATGATTATACACTTCTCTCTTTGCAACGTAAAGACTATTCACACATTGGTTGAGTTTTTCCTACGCATTCTCCTTGGCAACCTAGAGCATGGATTCACTAACCCCTTCTTTCTCCTCCAGAAATAATTCCTTCGAGCAAAAGAGAGGAATTCCTGCTTGCTGATATTAGATTGAGATTCTCACAAAGATTCCTCCCCAATTTTTTGCGTATAAATGTATACAATGTCATCTAGTAACCTAACTACAGTACGTATTCAATTGAAATTTTCATCCCAAGTAGTCTAGCAAAGTTGCCGTTAAGAAATATGCTTCCTAATGTTGCGCATTGACTGATGTTAGCTAGATTCTCCCACTGGTTGTCTAAACATTCTGAAGATGAGGAAATTCTAGAAACTAGAGATGACCTCAAAATGAATATCTTCTATTATGACTTACAAAAATTGCTGTTAATCTTTTAAACTTCGACTGTGTGTTAAACGAAATTCCTTATCTTTCTTTTTTCCCTTTATCCCATTTTTACTTTCTCTTACTCCTAGTAAGAGGAAGTATTGTAATCGTGTCAAATTTTACTTTGTCTTACTCCTAGTAAGAGGAAGTATTGTAATCGTGTAAAATTTTACTTGTCTTATCCTAGTAAGAGCGAGAGTATGTAATCGTTCAAATTTTACTTTCTCTTACTCTAAAGAGAAGTATTGTAATCGGGTAAAATTTACTTTGTCTTTACTCTAGTAGAGGAAGTATTGGAAATCGTGTCAAATTTTCGATATCGAGTTTTCACCGGAAATATTCGTTTTGAGGTCCCCTGAGTCCAAAAAAGTGGTTTTTAGCAAATAGTCTGTGTGTGTGTGTGTCCGTGTGTCCGTGTGTGTGTGTGTGTGTGTGTGTGTGTATGTATGTATGTATGTGAACAGCATAGCTCAAAAACGAAAAACAGTAGAAAGTTGAAACTTGATATTCCGTTTAGGTATCACTGTGGGATCTGACACTACGTTATCTGTCAAAATTCCTCAACCGGAAGTACCGCTTTACTAGTTGGATTTTTTACTTTTTTGCGATTTTCTCAAAAATGGCTCAGACGATTTTCTTTAAACTTCAAAAATCAACCACACATACAAAGAGCTACAACTTTTATTTGAAAAATTTCTCCGGGAAAATGCAGTGAAGGGCACTTTTGGGGGAGGGGTGGGGTTAGGTTTCTATATAAAGTGCTATTTCAGTTTATTAGAAAATTCTGTCATCTAAATAATTTTAATTAGAATTAAATATGTTGTTGAAATTCCGAGTTTGAAAAAAATCGGATGACCGGAAGTCTGATTACTTTACCACTTTACTAAATGGTTTATTCACTTTTTCGCAATTTTCTCAAAAATGGCTCCGACGATTTTTTTGAAACTTCGTATATAAACTAAACATGCAAAGATCTACAACTTTTATTTAAAACATTTCTCTGGAAAAATTCTTTTAAGCGCACTTTTAGGGGAGGGGTGGGGTTAGATTTTCATCAAAGTGCTATCCTAGTTGATTATACAATTCTATCATCCAAACATAATTAGTTAGAAATAAATATATGGCTGAAATTCCGAGTTTCAAGAAAATTAGTAAACCGGATGTGCGCTTTTACTGAATAGTTTATTCAGTTTTCGACGGATTTCATTAAATTTGGTACACAAACTATAAAATTTGTCAATTATCATTTTGAGAACTGGAGTAAGAGAAAGTTGTTGAGTGTTTCACACCAGATTTTTTTTTTTTATGTCTAGAGATTAAAAATTTAAAAAAAATTACAACTTTAGCCAACTAGTTTCAGTTGTGGAATAATTGTAATATTAATCAGCTGTTATATATATTTGTGTGTGTGTGTGTGTCTGTGTGTATGTGTATATATTATGTTTTACCCCCACTCACCAGGATAATAAAAGCCTTTCAATTTCAACAACGTATTAAATCCAATTATCTCCTAACAAGGAAAACTAAATCTCACAGTATCTGTAAGAGAAATAAACTTATCTCCACATGTTTTTTACTAAGTAATTGTTCACGCAATTTTGTGATGGATGCAAGAAAGTATAACTATTTTTTTTTTTTTTTTTCCAAAAATTATGAGAAAATACAAGCTCGTTCGCAAAAAGGGTTAACCCAGGTAGAAAAGTACAGTTACTGGGACAGTTCATCAACCTTGATGGCATTATACTACACCCTTCTCTTCACAGGGGAGGAATTGAACGAACAATCAGAAGACATTTCTTTTTAAAGCCAGATTTGTTGTATACATACACCAAAGAGACCACATCCGAACTATACCAGTTTTAAGTTATAACATAAAGTGTTTATTATAAGCTTATTATTGTGATATTTTAAAAGTAACTTAATTTCTCTTTGAGAATATATATATATTTTAAAAACAGTGGTGCTCTCTTGGATTAATTACTAATACTTCTAATCTCAAATATACATACAAACCCTTTACTATGGAAACCGCTCGTGCTACTACAAACATAAAAACAACATCACCAATCCACATTTCAATTTCTTTATTATAATAGACGATGTCTATTTATTATTATTGTGAACAAAATTAGTTTAATTAGTGCAATTAGAATTAAACATATTGTATTCCTTACAAATAAATTTCATAAGTTTCAAGATAAATGGATAAGAAAAATTTGTGAATATCATATCTTTAGAATATTGTAACGTTTTTTCTTTCTAAACTAGCTACAGCAACTAGTTTTAAGTGGGTTCGTATAGATAAAATACTCTAAACTTCAATAAAGAAAATACCAATTTATTGCTATACACAATAAATTATTAAATATAACGCTTAATAATAATTATTTCACAGTTTAAACCACAAAAGTTCACTTTGTTCACTTTTTATACACTTTTCACAAACTAATATAACTTCGTTTTGTAACTGGGAACTCTCTCAACTCTCTGTGGTCCCTCTATTTATACCGGTAGCGAACCTTCCAGAATCTTCTCTAATATTCCAGAAAAAGCTAGAGCGCCGCCAGCGCTTCCTACGGCCACTAAGAGAACCATAGGTACCTGTCCTTCTCTCCTAGGTGGCACCACTTGCTGCGTTACAATATATTTAAAGACATCGGGGACTCTATATTTTATTCGCCCGATATATAAGCGATTCAAGGAGCGTAAAAAAAAAAAAAAAAATTAAGAAAATATGCTCTGAAGAAATGATAAAAGTTTAAAAATAAAATAAAAATTAAATGCGAAATAAATTATAATTACCTTATTATTCAAAAAAAATGATATATCAGCTCAATTGTCTGGTATTCAACGCTGAAACACAAACACACAAAAAATTATGATTTAATATATTTTATTAAATTTAATTAAATAAAATAATGGTAATGAAAAAAAAAGAAAAAGAACGAAAATATACAAATCTCACGAAAATCAATTTAATTTGAGAAACTAATTAAATAATTCACATTAATTTAAAAAAAAAAAAAATAATGATTACAAAGAGAAATCTAATTCACTTAAAATTATTAATAATTTTTTTTTTTTTTTTGTAAATAACGAATATTTGCCAAACATGAAATTTTGGAAATATTTTTAATTAATAAGTGGTAGGTTTTTTTTGTTTTTTTTTTTTAATAGGAATTTTTCTTACCATTTTGGGCGTTTACAGTGTTCATAATTAAATGGAAAAGTAAAAAAAAATGGGTGAAACCCCTTCAATACGCCGTTTTTCTCTCACTCGCTTCGAAATACAGCATATATATAAGGTCCAATTATCTTTTTTTTTTTTTTTCTTGTTTTTATATATCTTTTTATTTGAAATTTAGATAGATTCTAACGGGGGAATTGGCTCTTCAGCCTATACATGAAATTTACAACTGTACA